>JAYXIM010028853.1:0-34832 GCA_037575425.1 Anastrepha fraterculus
GTTTGACCAAAAACTACTATGTCGTCTACATACATTTCCATTATTCCCTCGTTTATAAGCTGCTGAAAAATATACATAACGTACCGAACGAACACCGCAGGTGAGTTGCAGAAACCAAATGGTGCCCTAGTAAATTCATATAAACCCTCTTTCGTAACGAATGCCGTGAACTTTTGGCTACTTTCTTCGATAGGGACGTGGAAAAAACCATTTTTCAGGTCCATCACTGAAAAAAATCTAGCTGACTGCATTTTCTCTAAAACCTCGTCAATAATCGGTACAGGGAATCGGTCTTTTAAAACATTGGCATTCAGTTTCCTATAGTCTATGCAAACACGATAACTGCCATCTTTCTTTTTTGCTAGGACGACTTTGCTAGCTATATTTGCAGTGGATTCACGCACTATACCCTTGTCTAACCATTCCTCAATTTGTTTTTTAACAACGCCACGCTCTGCTCCAGACATTCGAGTTGGACTCTCATTAAAGTTTAGTAGATTTCCCTTTGTTACAATTCTTAATTGAATAGGGTGTACAGCAGGATTAGCAACCGGTTTATAATTATTGATTAATTTCATTACAACTTCTCTGTACTGTGGTGCAACGTCAATTTCGTGCCCTGATTCTACAACATTGTATACACACTGAAATGTCCCATCGTGCTTCTGATCAATTTTTCCAGAAAAAAAATACCCATCGGAATTAAATTCCAATTGGAATTGCTGAATGAAATCGTAGCCCACAATCACCTCGCAACTTATATTGCTGTCAGCTATAACAAGGAATGTATGATCGGATTTTATCTTATCCACCAAAACTTCTGCTTTGAGTGCCCCTTTCACCGTAGTTGTTACATTTCCCAAACCATACAATTTCGCCGAACTTTTACTCAATTCCAAATTGCTAAAATGTTTCTCATACACAGTTTGCTGCATCAGCGATACATCTGCGCCAGTATCAATCAGACATGAAAAATATTTGTTGTTGATCTGCATTCTCTTGTTTCTCTTGTCATTCGTTATTATGCTTACTGTCCTCTTCCCGTTCGATTTGTCACAATTTTTTGCAATGTGCCCACTACCATTGCACTTGAAACATTTTGTCTCTGCTTCGCATTGTGACCGTACGTGTGAAGTTGACCCGCAGTTGAAACAATGTTGTTTCGAAACTCCACGCAGTTCGCTGCCGCCGTCTCTGCCCTTCTGCGCTGGCTTCGCGTAGTTTTGCTTTTGCTCTACCAGGTTGTTGATTTGATTGCCGCTCATCTGCTGTATAACTTCGAAACGATCTCGCAGCTCTTTAAAAGTTTTGGCGCTATATAAAGGGTATTTGAAGTCGTCACGTACCTTTAGACCATCCACGATATATCGAATGACTGCTTCATCTTCCACCGTTCCTAGCGCTGCTAGCTTTCTCATTTGTAGTACGTACTCGTGAAAATTCTCTTCATTTCTCTTTTTCCGTTGTATCAACTTCTGATGAACGTCGGCACTGCTAAGTATCACGTCAAACTCTTCGACTAGCGCTTCACATAAAGCTTCATAGTTTGAGACGCTGACCGTTTCGAGGAATAATTTGGCTGTTCCTCTCATCTTATTTCTTGCATTCACATACTTCTGTTTTTCTGTTAAATCGTACGCAGACGCATTTTCGTTGAAATTCTCCAGCCACGTTCTGATTGGAACTGTTATACCGTCATAATCTGGTATAATTTTTGCAAATTGTTCGACTGTTACACTCCTACTGGCTTCTAGAATTCTTAACATTTCGAGAAATTCAACTGAATTCGCCGAATTACTGCATACGCTTGATGTTGACTGCATATTGTTCACGTTAAAATCTTCAGACTCTATCAACTTTAATCCAATTTTCTCAACTTCCACTGAAATTTTTGCTGCTGACTTTAGCTTCGAATCGTCTTCTTCCCCTTCGTCCTGACTCTTTTTTGTTGCTTGCGGCTTCCCACTTTTTTCAACTTCCAACTGAACTTCTACCGGTTTCGGTTCTACTTTTTTCTCTTCGACTTCTAACTGAACTTCTGTTGCTGCTTTACACTTCTTTTTGCTTGATCTACATATAGGCATTCTCGAACATTCTCCTGCTTCGACTTTTTCACAGTATTTTGTTCAGAGGTTGAGCCCCCATGTAAAAATGAACAATGCGTAATTGTTAACTTTGTATTTATTTAGGTAAAAAAATGAAGAAATAAAACATCCGTACTGTCAAAGCTGAACCTTGTTGCTTGTCGGCGGATTCACAACTATTGCTCGCTTGTTCACTGCTGAACTGCTGACTTCTGCTCCTCGCAGGGTTGCCACTTGTCACATACATACATATGTTTATGTACGCGAATGCCGTTTAGATGAGTTTTTTTTGCATATGTTAGGAATATGTTTGCATACGTTTGTCTATTTGCTTTTGAATTTTTTATATGTAGATACATATGAGCTGTGTTTTGAGGCAGGTCAAGATTTTTTTCTGCCCACATGAATATGGATGGTAGATGTTATATCTATTTAGTATATGAATATACATACATATGGATATAAAAATTTAAAAAGGACACATATTGTTGAATAATAACCGTTGATGCAAATGAATGGTTTACAAAGCCAATTTTTTATGTGGATATTTTGAAATTATTTTGATAATGCACTTAATATCAATACAATTTAGTTAATTAGATACTTAAAATTTCACATTCATGCATGCATATACTTAGAATTAATTTATTCATCTCACAAGAAATAATCCATTTGCGCATGCAAAATGTCTACGGGAAATAAGCATGAAAAAGAAATGTGATTTTTGCATACATACATACATATGTATATTAGAAATATGTTTGCATACGTTTGTCTATTTGCTTTGAATTCTTTATATGCAGATGTGTATGAGCTGGGTTTTGAGGCAAGTCATGTTTTTTTCTGCCCACATGAATATGGATGACCACATGAAGATGGAATGGTTTACAAAGTTATTTTTTGTGTTATGATATTTGAATAATTTTGATAATAGACCTAAATTCAATACAATTTAGTCAATTAGATACTTAAAATTTCATATTCATGCATGCATATACTTAGAATTATTATTATTATTATTATTTATTAGAGAAATATGAAATATAACACTAACTGATAGAGCACTCTAGCTACTTAGGCCTACGGTGCTATTGCGTTACTTAGAATTAATTTATTCATCTCACAAGAAATAATCCATTTGCGCATGCAAAATGCCGACGGCAAATAAGCATGAAAGAAAAATGTACAAGTCTGCTGTTATTTTCTTTTCCCTAACATCAAATCATGGCATTTTACATTTCAATGCAAACGCTATATTTATTTCTGTTGACTACGCTCCGCTATGTTGACTACGCTCCGCTATGTTAACTCTCTACTGTTAATTTCCTACCCTCGTTTTGATGTGTTTTGACATTTAAGCTGTCCATTCGTTCCTGCGCCTTCTCTATGAATTTACGTTCTCTGCTCGTACTACTCAAATTTATAGGTCTGTTCGGTAAACTGAGTTCGAACATTAAGAAAATAAGAAAATTCTCATTGATATAATGTGCAAACAAAATGATGGTTTTAATGTAGTACATTTTAATGCACGTAGCCTAAATCAAGAAAAACTCGATTTTACTAGGTGCACTTTTGAAGATTCTGCAGCCGATGTAATTTGCGTTTCAGAGACCTGGTTTCATAATGACCTCCCTGATTTCAACCTCTCCTTAAATGGGTACAATTTATTGAGAAACGATCGTAACCTTAATAGAAAAGGGGGGGGGGAGTTGCAGTGTACTGCAAAAAAAGTTTGGAATTTAAACTGATAGCAAAATCAAATAACGGTGAAAATGAATATATATTTACTGAAGTATCTGATGGCATGAATAAAATTTTAATTGCATGTGTTTACAATCCTAACAAAAGTATTGCTCTTGATAAACTATTTGTTGACCTGTCTGAATCTGTCTTAAATTACGAACGTATCCTGTTGTGTGGTGATTTTAATGTTAACATTTTAAAAAATGAGCCTAGTAGTAGTAAACTATTCGACCAGTTGGCAACAGCTGGACTTTGTGTTGTTAACGGAATTACACCAACGAGATATTCAAATAACTCACAACCTAGTCTTCTTGATTACTTTATAACATGTGACTTGTCACATATTCTTAAATTCGACCAAGTTGACTTTATCTCTGACCATGACTTAATATTTTGTACTTTAGATGTTGTGATGAATTGTCCAAATTTAGGTGCCACCTACGAATATCGTGATTTTAAATCGTTGAATGTTAATTCCCTGTATTCAGACATGGGTTCTATAAATTGGAATGAATGTTGGTTTCTTAGTACTGTTGATAATAAACTTGACATCCTCAACCATAACCTATCCTCGATACTCAACATGCATGTTCCGCTTCGTTCTGTAAATGTTTTAAATAGTTCATGTCCTTGGTACAACTCGAAAGTTCGAGCTGCCATTAGAAAGCGCAACAAGTGGTATGCTAAGTGGAAAAAAAACTTGACGGATACTTCTTGGCGTCGGTACAAGGTAGTCCGAAATGAAACCACTGCAATAATACGACAAGCGAAACGTTGGTACAGTTACTCAAAACTTGATCCGTCACTTCCAACAAGAGAACTGTGGCGCAACCTAAAAAAATTTAAAATCCATGGCAAGGAAAGTTCCGAATGTGAGATTGACCTTGATGAACTTAATGACTACTTCATTAGTGTTGGTAAGAAAACAAATTGTGCTCCTATTTTAAAAGAGTCCTCACTTTGTGCTACTCTAAGAGAACAGTTTCAATTTTTGACCGTTAGTGAGGTAGATGTCCTGAAAGCTTTATCCAAAATAAAGTCTAATGCTGTAGGCGATGATGGCATCTCGCTAAAATTCGTCCGTATAGTCATACAATATATAATAGGGCCCCTTACCCATATAATAAACCATTGCTTGACTAGTTCATGTTTCCCAGCAGCATGGAAAAAGGCTATAGTTTTCCCAGTCGCAAAAAAGACAAATGCTATTCATGCTGGTGACTATAGACCTATCAGCATACTGCCCGCATTTTCCAAAGTTTGCGAAAACTTGATGGCCACGCAAATTTCATCATTTGTACAGAACAATCGTCTACTCTCTCCACTACAATCTGGCTTTAAACAAAGTCACAGCTGCTCGACTGCAATGGTTAAAATAATGGACGACATCAGAATTAGTTTTGACAACGGAGACTTGACTCTACTTTGTTTACTAGACTTTTCTAAAGCATTTGACTCAGTGAATCACAAATTATTATGTTTGAAGCTTAAACACTATTTCGGCTTCAAAGACAGTGCGGTGAAGCTCATGGCCAGCTACCTTAGTGACAGAACGCAGAAGGTCAAGACCAGTAAATTAACATCTCAGTCTAGATACGTACAAACTGGTGTTCCGCAAGGGTCTATTCTTGGTCCACTTTTATTCAGTCTTTTTGTCAATGATGTTTTTACCGTTTGTCAGTACGTGAATGTCCGTGCGTATGCTGATGATATACAATTGTACTTGTCCAGTCGTATTGGTCTCGTTGAAGATTTATGTTTCAAAATAAACAGTGATTTGTCTGCTATTTCTGTATGGGCTAATGATAACTCTTTATGTCTGAACGCGTCAAAGTCATATGTCTTACCTATATGTAATAGTGTTGTGCATGTTGACAATATCCCTAAATTGTGGATAGGTACAAGTTCCCTTACCTTTATGGATAAGGTAAAAAATTTGGGGTTTATTCTTAACACAAAACTTACCTGTGCTGACCATATAAATAGGGTTGTGGGGAATATTTACGCTACATTGCGAAAGCTGAGTGTCTCCGCAACATTCACGCCAGAGAAAACGAGCCGCAAATTAGTTCTTCAGCTAATTATGCCTCTCATCACCTACTCTGAGGTGGTATATAGCAAACTCGACTCCACATCTTGCCATAAACTTAATGTGGCATTTAATAACGCCACGCGGTATGTATACGGGATTGGCAGATATGACCATATCTCAGCCTTCAGATCAAGGCTACTAGGCTGTTGCCTTAATAGTTATTTATCTGCTAGGAATTGCATATTTTTGTGCAAACTCATATTATTCAGGTCTCCTCCCTATCTGACAGAGAAGTTGATACCAGTAAGGTCTCGCAGACACAAAAAAATTCATCGTTCCAAAATTGAATTACCTACCATCATCTAGATTATTTTTCATTAACGCTATTAAAGTGCGGAACTCATTACCCGACACTGTGAAGGCTGGACTTAACAGATCTAACTTCAGGGCACAAGTCTATAATTATTTTAAAAGTGTTTGATTGCATTAAAGTAGCACATTACATTTCTCTTTACATTCTCTAATTACTCGTACTACTTTTGTTTTTTCTTTTTCTTTTCAAAATCCTTCTTTTCTTTTCCTACCGCTTGTTTTTTTCTTCTTATTATTATAGTTAAGTTAAATATATTGGATTGATTTGGAAATGAACTGGTGTAAAATTTAGATTAAGAAACTTGTATGCTAAAAACATTCCAGTTTTTTTATAATATTGTTGAAGTACTATTAAAAGACCTTAGTCTTACTATGTACTATTTGTATAAATAAATAAATAAATAAAAAGCGTACAGGTTTTGTACCTATTATCTTTTGTATTGTATTGTATTTCGGATATGTAAAAGTATATACTACATAAGTGGCCTGATGTTTAAATTATTTGTTATAAAATAGTGAAATATTTTATGGTATTTTTACTTGTTACCAAGACGACTTCATATAAGGTGATTGTATGAAATAAGTATAAGTAATATCGCTGTATAAAAAACTTTTAACCGCACTATCGGAGTGTCTTTATTTAACCGAGTTATGACAATGACTGAACTATAGCTAATATTGAACTGTAACAATGACTGTAATATTGCATTTATAACGGACTGCAAACTGTACCGATTTGCTAACAGCGAAATTCCAACAAAAAGTGTACAATACGATAGTTGATTGATACGATTTGTCGTTGCGACTTAATCTCGTACACTGATATTACAAAAAAAAGTATGAAGAAGAATTTGGAAGCTATTAATCCGTTTAATATTGATTGGTCATTTCTGGAATCATCTGTTAGTCCTAAGATTTCTTATGATCTTCTTCTTGAAAATATTCTCCAATATAACATGTTTAGGGTGTTTGTGAGAGCCATGAATAAGACAAGTGTTTTGCGTTTGCGGCGATTTTCTGATATCGAAAAAAATGGATCAAAGAAGTTGCATCAAATTTTGAATAAAAAATGGAAATGTTGAAAAAGTGAAGAAAAATCGTTCCAATGAAAGAGTCAAGGAGAGCCAAAAGGCAATAGCAGAAAATCACCGAACACGCAAAACACTTGTCTTATTTCTGCCTCTCACAAACTAACTAAACATACTATATTGCTGAAACCGTAAACATATCTTCGAGATGAGTTTACCAAAATAAAAAAATATAATAATTGAAAGTCGAATGTACGTAGCCCGCGAACATTCACCTTATTTTTTAACAAACCTCGTACACTAATAATGAAAGTGATAAAGGTTCCTGGGATTGCGAAAATAATAGTATTTTTTCCATAAGTTTCTGTTTAAGCACTACATATCGAGAACGGTCTAAGACTTGAAGTCCAATCAATCTAGGTTTTGGAAGTTCATAAATTCCAAGAGACAAACCAATGGTCTTCCCACGAGGATGGAATATGTCGCAGTTGTATTTAATAGCACCCAGAAGTTTTGTGACTTATTTGGTAAACTCTTTCAGAAAATATATGCCAAACCTCCCCTGGTGCTAACATTCACTCACCTCATTTGCCTAGTATTATTTCATTCGCAATCTCTGTGAGTCATATCTTTTCGCAAAATCTCATCTTAATATAGTTCTAAATTTCACACTGAAGAATCCTTTGGAAAGGATTCAGAAAAAATGCTCTGATGCTTTAGTGAGACCAATGGCAATGGCTTTTTAAAAAGCCTCTAAAGTGAAAAATTTGCTCTATAGTTCCAATATACAAATCGGCGGGTTGTAATAAAGTTTGCAACTACAAGCCAATTGTGAAACAGAGTATCATGACCAAGCATGTTGAGATTCCATCAGAAATATCAACATGGATTCTTTCAAGTCGGTCGGTGAATCAGTCTCAATCTAAATACACCTAGTGTAGTGTCATAATTGTACGCTCGTACTATTTTCAAATACTATTTGTATTTGAAGTTTTAACGGTATAGGTTAGGTTAGGTGTGGCAGCCGCATCGCACATAGAGACAACGATGCCACTTAGACCACGAAATGGGTCCGTTGTGAGCCGCGGGGGCTGGGCTACATTTTCCTCTCCATATTGAACCATCCTGAGTTTTGACAAAGCGTAAAAGGTTGTTGATATTTAAAGTGTATAGGTTATCTATATTCGTTAAGAAGTAGGTAAAAATCGGTTCCTGCTTCTGGCTAGAGCCGGGCATGTGCAAAAAAGGTGTTGAATTGTTTCCAATTCCTCCTCATTTCTGCAGCTACGACAGAAATCATGCGTGTAAACGCCTAATCTCCTTGTATGTTTTCCTATGAGACAATGTCCTGTGAGGGCCCCTACTAAGGACTTGATTTGAAGTCTACCCAGTTTTATAATACTCTTGGACAGACGTAAGTTTAGCCTTGGCCGTGTTTGCCTAGCAATATCACCCTGATCCTACACCGGGGTCCATTTTGGATCCGTCCGTGTAGATATTAACGGGTGTGTTGGGTGTTGGATCTTCTTCAAGCCATTCCAGTCTAGAAGGGGTTTTCATTAGGAAATTCCTTTCGAAGCAAAGAATGGGAGGATGATAATCGCAGTCACTGGGTGTATACGTGTAGGAGTCTAAGATGGTTGAATGTCCATATGTGACAGTTCTCCATTGTGAGTTCGCTTTGAGCCTTAAAGCGGAGCAGGCCGCTGAGTATTTGGAGAAGAGGTCTAGGGGTGGCAGATGTAGCATGATGTCCAAAGCCATGGATGGCGTGGTTTTCATGACGCCACATATTGCTAATTCCGCTGATCTCTGTACCTTATTCAACAAATTAGAATAGGTTTTTTTCTGCATAGCACACCACCAGACAACATTTCCATATAGAAGAATGGGTCTGACGACAGCAGTGTAAAGCCAATGAGCAACCTTAGGTTTAATTCCCCAGGTCTTACCTAAAGCTCTCTTACAGGCATAAAAGCTAGGTTCCCTTTCCTGACTCTTTCTAAGGTGTTTGACTTCTAAGTCAGTTTCCTATCTATGTTTAGTCCCAAGTACTTGGTATCTTCCGAAATCACAAGAGCTTCCCCTTCGAGCATAATTGGACTTAGCTGAGGGATTCTGTGTTTCCTAGTGAACAATATGAGTTGTGTTTTGTCTGGGTTGACTCCTATACCACACTTTTCTGCCCACCTAGAAAGTATATCTAGAGCATTTTGTATTAGGTCTCTTAATGTAGATACAAATTTTCCAGAGACAGCAATAACAACGTCATCGGCGTTAGCTATCACCTTTCAGCCCACCGATTCCAGTATTAACAAAAGTTTATTTACAACTGCGTTCCATAAAAACGGTGAGAGGACTCCACCTTGCGGTGTACCTCTACTTACCAATCTCCTGATCACCGATTCTCCTAGTTCCGCTTCAATGATTCTGCTATTTAGCATTTTACCAATGAAGCCTACCAAGCCCGGTTCTACCCTAAGATCAGTGAGTGCTGCAGTAATTGCCCCTCCCCTTCAACATTGATAAAGGCCCCTTCAATGTCAAGGAAAGCGATAAAAGTAAATTCCTGTTTGGGCAGTCAACTCTCTGCCGTGGAAATAAGGTTATGTAGAGCTGTTTCTACCGATTTCCCTTTCGTGCAGGCATGCTGTGACGTAGAGATAAGATTTCTGTCTATAGTTAGGCTTAAGTGAAATTCTATCAACTTCTCCAAAGTTTTCAATAGGAAAGAAGAAAGAGATATCGGTATTTAGTCTTTTGGATGGGTATGTGAGTTTCTACCAGCTTTTGGAATGAAAAAAATTTTGACTTGTCTCCACTTAAGAGGTATATGACCGTAAAGAAAGCAACCTTTGAAGATTGCTAGTAGCCCGTGTGCTAGATATCCGCCGGCCTTTTGCAGTTCCTCCGGGTAAATACCATCTGGACCCGGTGATTTAAAAGGTTTGAAACTTTTCAATGACAAGAGCCGATCCTCAGATATAGCGTCTATTCTGACTTCACGACATTGTATTGTATCTTCCATGTCATATCTAGTAATGTCTGAGCAGCCTGGAAAATGAGTGTGGAGTAAAAGTTCTAGAGACTCTTTACTGGTTGTAGTGAAAGTACCATCACTTTTCTGTAGCAGTTCAGAATTTTGAGGACTTCCCGCTAAAATCTTACCTCTTCACAAAAGGATTTCCAAGATTGCCTTTGGGCATTTCTGATTTCCTTCTTGTAGATTCTCAGAGCATCTTTATAGCCTTTCCAATCTTCTTCGAGACGTGTTTTCTTTGCCTCATTAAAAGCGCTTCTGCTTGTTTTTTGAAGCTTGCTTAGTTCAACCGTCCACCACTTAGACTTCCTATGGGACAGGCTTCCGCTAAGGCAGCATTCATGTTGTAGGTAACCAACCAAATTTTCTAGTCCTTCTATTCTTTGTGGTACCACATATGGACATGTTCCTAGGGTAACCCCGATACAATCTATATACTTTTCCCAGTCTGTTTTCCTGATATTTCTACCAGGCTTAGGTTTCGGTAGATTTTTACTAACCTCAAACGAGATATATCTATGATCAGAGTAGGAATGTGCTTCCAAAACTTTCCAGTTCCTAATTCTGTTAATAACGGAGTCAAAGTCCTGTCTATTACTAATGACAAAAGTAGGTTTATTACTTTTATTGCAAGCCTGTAGTTTAGTTCCTATCAGATAAACAAAAAGACACTCATATCTAGTGTTAGTATCAGTGTTGCCCCATATCTCGTGATGCGCATTTACATCCGCACCAATTATTAGCTTTGTGCCAAGCTTCTGCACTTGCACTACCAGATCTTTGAATATTAATCTCGGTAGCTCCTCATGGTCATGTGCGAGGTAACAGGAAGATAGCCACATCCGCTCATTTCCCGACTCTATGCTAATGGTTAGTTGATCGGTGTCGCTGTAATTAGAGCGCATGAAAGCATTTATCCCTTTTCTTATTAGTAGGCACGCTCTAGGATTACCTTTGTTGCGAGCATTCATCAGTTTATCTTTTTGATTCCTTAGTCCGCACACAAGTCCATGTAATACCCATGGTTCTTGAATCAGGACAATATGACGTCCACCTTTGGCCAGATGGATTATGAGGTTGGCGGACGCAACCTCTGAGTGGTGAAGGTTGATTTGAAGTACCCGTAACATCATGGTTACTGGGCTTCCTCTCCACCACCGTTTTGTTAGGATCATCTGAATCTAACGCCAGAAGCTCTTCCTCATCAGTGAGAGTAGTAGCAAGTACTCTATCTAACAAGGAAAAGATACCGCCGTCAGCAGATGTCTTCCGTAGCGCTGTAGCGGTGTTAGGACCGGAGCCAGATTCCAACCGGATCCGGACTATACGTCTTGTCCTTACTATAGACCCTCAGTGTTATGGACGAAAACCCAGGGTTATTTTTCGGAAGCAAGGAAGTTTTGCATTTTTGGGAAAAGATAATTTATTACCAACAGTGAAACATAGGGCTGGTGGGCTGCACAACAGCTGGTCGCGTGGGTAAATTGCAGTTTATTAGCTCAACAATGGATAAGTTTGCTTATTTGGATATTTTAAAATTAAATTTAATTTCTTCACATCGTTTCGAGTTAGGGTTATCACCCCACATTGGGCTATCCTATCGCTTCGAATGTATTCAACACAGGGTTTTTAAGCTCAACATTTCCTTTCATCTTCATTTTGGCACCTACGATTAGTTCAAACGGTGTCATATCAATACTTCTGGATAATGTTGAACTAAGAATGTACTGACCTTTTCCAGCGTGTTAATATCATTTCGTCGGGTCACCTGTACTAAGTTTAGTTAACACTTCGCCTACGACGTCGTTAATTCGTTCCACCTGGGCGTTTGTGAGTGGAAGACTAGTGATTATTTTCCGATGAATGATATTTTCGGGCTCGGTAGACTGTTTAAAAGCATCACGTCGTCTCCAGTAGACCCACAAGATGAATGTGATGCGCATGCAATTATCCAATGGAGTATCGTCTTTTCGAATTGGATGTAACTCCCCTCCTTGTTTACCTTACGGGTCGAGATAATAATTGTTATACAGCAATATAGGTATGTGTCCATTAATTTTCTCTTCTAAGACAGGTTAAATTGATCTGGCTAGCTGAAAGCCATAACATAGACCTATTGGTCCTTATGGTATCAGATGGAGGTTGACACTTACGTTTCCTTGTAGTAGGCTTCTTGTAATAAGCTTGCGTGTTTTGTAGAGCTATCATATTGTAGAGCTCCAAAACATTTCATTCAGGTTCTAGCTAATGCAGGGCTAGGGCTTGTTCATTGCAAAATCTACAGATATCATTGTTTGCAATTCCCATCTTGTATGCATGTGCCGCTAACAAATTGTGGCCTGTCAGTATACCTACGATAGTTCTGCGTTCCTTTAAAGACAGGGCTAGTACGAATTCGGTGTATTTATCTGCATTCTGTGTACACATGTTTTCGCGGTTTTGCACGTGACAAGATTATTCCATGTGTAGAAGTCCATTTGTGGAACAACATCAAGACGCACACCACAAATAGGAGGAGGAGCTCGGCCAAACACCTAACAGAAGTGTACGCGCCAATTATTTTTTTTTTTTTTAGAAGTCACTTGGGAGCGGCCAAGACGATTCTTCTGCATATGGTTCAAGCAGCTCACAACGTCCGGGATTAGCCTACGTATCCTCTGGGTAGCTTCCGAACACCCGTTCGGGAGTGAGCTAACATGAGAAGGCGAGGAATTCCAGGATAGCTGTTTGTGCGCTGGGTTTGGGACCCGCCACTAACAAAGACCAATTGGCCAATATATAAACGGGCACTTAAGAGAAGACTTCCTAATTCCCAAAATATAACTATTGTAAATAGAGAATTACTGAACGAGCACGTACAAATCCTTACGGAGGTTTCTAGAACTGCCCTAAATAAGGCCTGCCCTATAATTAAGTAGAAGGGGAAGAAAAAACCACCCAGTTTGTCAAAAGACCTGACAACATTAAGAAATGACAGCAGAAGACCGTTTAATAGAGCGAAAGTGACACGATAGAGTAAAGACTGGGACTGCTATTACAGTAAGCTAAAAATTTATAAAAAATAAGTTAGGAAAGCGAAAAGGTCTGGTTGAAGAACGTTCTGTGGAGAAATCGAAGGAACCAGAGAGGCTTCTAGACTGCGTAAAATCCTTTCAAAAAACACTATTCCTCCGGATACCTCGAAAAACCGGATAAGAGTTGGACTATCTCGAGTGACGAAACTCTGAATATGCTAGTGAATACACACTTTCCCAGCAACGAATCATTTAACGTATTAATCAACAATAATAATAGAGAAACACCTAATTCTGACATTGAAGATAGAATCACGCAAACTAGTATAACCTGGGCAGTGAACACCTTTAAACCACTTAAATCACCGGGTCCAGATGGATTATTCTCAGCCCAAATACAACATTCACTCAATTATAATATGGAGTGGTTAACGGCAATATTCAAGGCTGCTCTGAGGCTTAAAAGTGTCCCATCAGTATGGAAGTAAAAGTTGTCTTTATTCCTAAACCAGGAAAAAAGTTAACACACAACACCCAAGGATTTTAGGCCAATTGGTTGATTGGTTAGAGTGGTGATTCATCCAGAATCCAACTAGCGCTTCCGCGTGGAGTAGCTGAGGTTAAACGTTGATCTAAAGTTTTCCCTTAGTTTTAAGAGCTCACTGCTTCACCAAGGACCAAGGAAAAGGATCTTTTATTGGATACCCTCCAATTATGTACCGTTACGGCGCTATATTCAGACAGTAAAGTAACATCAATCACTCCCTCCCATCCTCTGAAGTACTCCGTACTAGGAAAGGTGAAAGTGGGAGTGTCACCCCTGTTACATACCGATAAGTTAATATTGATAATAAAATTAAAAGGGACTCACCTTGGTCGTTTGTCTCAGAGCTTCCCCACAACGCATGCCTCGCGTTGATGTCGCATCCGAGTAGCAGGATTTTGTTTCTGGTTCCTTCAAGCATAAGCCAACAAGCCTCCTCGGGCGGTGCTGGCCGATCATGTGCCATATAGATGGAGGCAAGTGTGATGCTGATACCGTCAGCGGCTTCCACCTCAACGGCCGTCACATCCTGTGAACTATATGATGGGGTTAAAAATGTGTTTAAATGATTGAGTTGTTTATGCTACAATACATGATCTAGGATTACCTTGAGCTCGCTTATAATACATATTGTAGTTTCTTCCCGAGCACCCCTTCACCTCGTTGCTCCGCACCCAGGGTTCCGGGATTAAGGCTATGTCAACGTTGTCCTCCCCTAGGAGAACGGTTAGGTTTTCCGTTGCAGTCTGTGAATGCTGCAGATTAATTTGGACAACCTTTAAATCCTTTTTTTTATTGGTTTGTGTTGCCAGGCTCGGCGTCATTTAACTGCATGCCAGTCAGCAGTTCGCTGGTGCCGTCGACCTCATCCATCTTCAGCTGGGGATTCTGTATGCCGAACCAAAGCTTGTTTTCCACTTTTTGCTGTGGTTATAGACTCTATTCAGTGATTTGAAGAAGGAACGACACGCTGTGCTTCTGCGTAGTTTCCGCTCTGATGATCGACCAATCGGCCATAGGCACTGAGCGGTTGTGAGCCTGGATATAGGGAATTAACTGATTGGCTTCAAACTCCATGTTTGGTATCCAGATGCGAGCCCTCGGCCTTCGTGGTATCTCGCTGGCTGGAATGATCTTGAGCCTCAAGCCCTCCCAGCTGCTCTGAATTTCGCCAATCGTGTTTGCCAGGAAATGCAATGAGTACTGGTCATCACATTTGATTACCCGGCAACCGCGAATCACTTCCACTGAGTCGAACCCTGGCGTTTGACCCTCTGGGTTCGCCATGACATGGTCGACGATTACGCGAAACAGCCGTGCCTCGATCTCCGACCATTTGTCAAGCACAGGTTTGCCGTGGTTGGAAGTTTCGTCCACCAGTGCCATTTGAAGATGGTCCCGTGCCACCTCGCTGAATTGTTTGGTAGGTTTGGAGACAACCGCACCCAGATCTGAGATCTTGTGGTTCTTTGTTGCCGTCTTGTTTTCGTCTTTCGGTTACGTTTTCTGGCTTCTGTCTTTCGGGCTGTTTGGAAGGCCAGGTATTCGTCCACCACCTTTTGACACCTTGCTTTGCCAGCCTTATCTTTGGGATGAGCTTTACCTTCAGTCTCGTTCTTACGAATCCTGCCAAGGATAGCGAGAGACCTCTGGTAGAGCTTATACCTTGATGGGGCTTTATTAACGCGCTTTTTCCCCATGGCTTTAGCGGATGTTGTCGGTTTATTTATAGTTGTTGGCAGGCTGTGGCCAACAGCTTTACCCTCAAGTGTTTCCTGGCTAGAGGCCAGGAGCTCATCCTCCGAGGAAGATCCGATCTCCAGTTTGTCGGGGATGACTGATTGTTTGCCCTTTCGCTTAGTATGTGTGTCCGTTTGTCTGTCCTGTCCTTCCCGTCACGTTGTCCGTCTGTTTTTCGCCGCTATCCGATTTTTCTATTTTGTTTGTTTTCATTATCTGGTTCGTACGGTCACCTGCCTCGCCCAGGGAGCTGCGCATGTCGCCATGCGCGGAGACCAAAGAGGAATAAGGGGAAATAACCGGCCCACAATGGCCCCATGGCATACCATGGCAAGGCCACCGTTACAACCTGAGGCGGCCTGATATCAGGAGGGCTCCGTTCGAAGGCAGCCTTATTTAGTCCCCCGGTGGCCAAACCCACCCAATAGGCACGGGTCGCATCACACCTTGGGTTGAGGGAGTTTCTTTAACTAAGTTTACGTCTTCGGCCTGTGTGGTTCGCGGGAGACCTACTCTCCTACCTTCCATATCTGGGAGGTGTTCTCCTATCCACCACCCGGGGACGCGCCCTATAGGGATTGCAGGTTCCCCCAAGGGTTTAGGCCAATTAGCTTATCCTCTTTTTTGCTAAAAACATTAGAAAGAATAATAGAAGAGTATATTAAGGCTAACATCAACCCTAACAAGCTTAGTATCCTTAGTATCTCACTAGTAGCTTTCCTTGACATCGAGGGCGCGTTCAACAACATCCTACCGGATACCATAATAAAGGCACTGACTGATCTCGGGATCTGCGGGGCTCTGGTTGGGCTCATTAAAAACATGCTCTTGAGCAGATTTGTCATCGCAACCCTAGGAGCCTCAAAAATCAGGAAAAGACTCAGTATAGGGAACCTCAAGGCGGAGTGCTGTCACCTCTCCTCTGGGTGCTGGCCATAAGCTTCTTGCTAAAGAGCCTAGAAGAGAGAGGACAACACGTCGTAGCATATGCGGATGATGTTGCAATGGTAGTAAGAAGGAAATTTTCCAATGCACTTTAGGAAATCATGGAAGATTTACTAAACTTGGTTGAAAACTTGTCAAAAGCAAATGGGCTAAACGTCAACCTTGAACTCAACTCATCTTATTTACCAGGTAACATAGAATTCGAAAAATTACTCCTACGACTCTTGGTGGAATGGCTAGTCAAACGTCGAAGATAAAAAAATAGCGACAATAGCACTCTACTCTTGCAAACAGCTAATAGGGTCTTTCTCCATCTATCGGATAATGGCTATACAACTCAATTGTAAAACCAATCCTAACATACGGTATACTACATAGTATGGCGGATGGCTTTAGTAAGTTATATATCAAACAAACCATGATACATGTACAAAGAATGGCTAGTCTTTGCATCTGCGGGACCCTTAGGGCTACATCCACAGAGGCACTAAATATTATGCTTAACCTACTACCAATAGAGCAATTCGGCAAGCAAACAATTGTCAAGGCAGCTCTCAGATTAAGAGAAATCGATCTACTCAGGACGAACCAGAGACGACGCTCTTCAATTTTAGAAAAATTCCCCTGCATTCCTGTTACAACGGATTTCTGTAAGACCAACGATATGAACTTATAAATAAATCCTTCGTCACAGTATTTCCTCAAAAAGAGGAATGGGATAATGGGATTATTGTTAGAGAAAATGATATAAACATATATACAGATGGCTCAAAATTAGGCAACAGAATAGGTGGAGAGGCTTACTCCGAGTTTATCATTTCGCCTACCTGATCATTGCAGTGCACTCCCGTCTGGGAAGTCGCTGTCATAAAAAAGGGACATACGGTAATAAAAAGGAGAGTCTTATCCACAAATGAAGTCTTCATATACTCGGACAGCCAAGCAGCAATAAAAGCGCTAGAATCTAAAACACACTCGTCGAAAACAGCCTAAGAATGTTTTAAACTTCTAAATGAGGCATCTAAATACTACAAAATACACCTTATATGGGTGCCAGGCCACAGGAATATAGCAGGGAACTGCTAGGCCGCACGGCAGGTGAACTTGCTCGAGCGGCACAACGCTTGACCTCTAAGTGGATAACACGCTGATATTACTTATAAATAGGGAAAACATCAAAAAGGTAAATACAAGTTGGCTAAATCTCACAACATGTGAACTAAGCAGACAGACATGGCCGAAATGGAACCGCGGTCGATCAAGAAGCTTATTAAGATTTAACAGAGAAACTATAAGAAAAATTATGGGGGTATTAACTGGTCGTTGTTTAATTGGCAGCCACGCTAGAAGGTTAGGACTCCCATACTTCGATTTCTATAGAAACTGTCTTGATACAGAAGAAGAGGAAAGAGTCAGACACCTTTTCTGTGAGTGTGAAAGCTTCGCTACAAGGAGGCTTCGTACTCTTGATACGGCATTTTTAACTGATGTAGCGGGCGTAGCGCATCTAAAACTAACCAAGCCTTCTTCTTCTGAATTAGCGCGACAGCCGGTTACGCGATTTTTCACGAGTTTAACAAAGCGCGCCAGTCGTTTGTTTCTCGTGCTAACCGGCTCCAATTGGACACACCAAGTGAAACCAAGTCCTTCTCCACCTGATTTTTCCAACGCAGAGGAGGCCTTCTTCTGCTACCACCAGCGGCTGCCGGAGCGTTTGTATCCATTCGGACGACATGACCCAGCCAACGTAGCCGCTGGATCTTTATTCGCTGCGCTATGCCTATGCCGTCGTAAATCTCATACAGCTCATCGTCCAAAGCATTAGTCCAAAGTAGCACTTGTTGGCAAGAGAGATTCGACGTTTAATTTCAAGGCTGACATTTTTATCGGTGTTAATGCTGGTTCCTTAATATACGAAGTCTTTTACAACCTCGAAATTTTAATTGTCAACAGTGACGTGGGTGCCGATACGGGAGTGCGCCGACTGTTTGAAAACAGGAGGTACTTTGTTTTGTCCTCGTTCACCATCAGACCCATTCGCTTTGCCTCTTTATCCAGTTTGGAGAAGGCGGAACTAACTGCGCGGTTGTTACGGCCGATGACGTCAATATCATCGGCATACGTCAGCAATTGTACGCTCTTATAGAATATTGTGCCTGAGCGATTAAGTTCTGCGGCTCGTACGATGCTCTCCAACATCAGGTTACAGAAGTCACACGACAGCGAGTCACCCTGTCTGAAACCTCGTTTGGTATCAAACTGCTCGGAGAGGTCCTTCCCAATTCTGACGGCGGTGCTGGTGTTGAGCAACGTCATATTGCAAAGCCGTATTAGTTTTGTGGGGATACCAAATTCAGACATCGCGGCATTCAAGTAACTCCTTTCCGTACTGTCGAATGAAATCGACGAAAAGATGGCACACTGGTAAGGTCCAATCAGTTGGTTGACGGTGGGCTTCAGCCTTTCACACAATACGCTCGCTAGAACCTTATAGGCAATATTTAGAAGACTAATCCCGCGATAATTGGCACAGATTGCAGGATCGCCCTTCTTATGGATTGGGCAGAGCACACTTAAATTCCAGTCGGAAGGTATATTTTCATCCGACCATATTTAGCATAGAAACTGCAATTCGCCTTACCAGCTCCTCGCCGCCATGCTTGAATAGCTCAGCCGGCAGTCCGTCGGCGCCCGCGGCTTTGTTGTTCTTTAGTTGCGTTATCACTATTCTCACCTCGTCGGGTAGCGGAACGTCAATTCCGTCATCAACGATTGGTGTATCGGGATCTTCACATTCTCTGTGACATGCGCAGCTATCACTGTTTAACCGGTTCGAAAAGTGTTTCCTGGCGTGGCTCTATAGGCGGCTTCCTTTTTTTCTGCGGCAGCATGACATTCCTCGTCGTACCAATTGTTTTTTCGGGCTCTCCGAAATCCGATTTCTTCTTCGGCGGAGGTACGTAGGGAACGAGAAATGTTGCTCCATTGCTCGTGCATGCCGGTTTGTTGGGCAGTGCTCTCCTGCTCTCAGAGCGATGGTCGAGTAGCAAATCTTCTGGCTGTCTGTTGTGATTGCAGCTTTTCAATGTTGAGCATTCTTTGGGTAGGTAGATGTACGTTTTTCGCTGCACAGAGGCGTGTGCACAGTGTGGCTGCAACAAGGTAGTGATCCGAGTCGATGTTGTGTCCTCGGATCGTACGTACATCTAATACTCTAGAAACGTGTCTTCCATCTATCACAACATGATCGATCTGGTTTCGTGTTTTTCGATCAGGGGACAACCAGGTAGCTTGGTGGATCTTTTTAAGCTGCGAAGTCGATCAGCCTCTGCCCATTACCGGATGTTTCGTTGTGCAGGCTGAATTTTTCGACTGTGGGAACAAAAATTCTCTCCTAGCCCACCTAGGCGTTGAAGTCGCCAAGCAGCGCTCATAGGAACGTTCCAAGCGCCCATAGAAAGAATATTTAGTCGCTTCGTCCTTCTCTTCCGTCGGGGCGTGGGCGCAAATTAGCGAGATGTTAAAAAATCGCGCTTTGATGCGGACTATTCCGAGACGCTCTTTCATCGGAGTGAACGACAGTTTTTGGGGACGAAGTCTTCTCACATCTCCAGTTTTTAGGTCGGAGTTGCCGTTTAGTCTCAATTCGCTCAAACGTCCTTCTTTTTCAATTAATATGGAAAGCCGTGGTATGCATAGGAGCGCACGTAATGCGTCAGTTGGGCATGTTTTCATTGCTCCTGTTATACCGACGCAGGTAAGGTGGTACAATTTGTTGTTGGGCATTTTCACAAAAAGCTCAACCACGAGTGCAAAACTCAAACTGTTCCTGAGAAATTTTTGTTGATGAATAATAAATCTCAAATGTGTTTACTTTATAAATATAAAAGAATTTTTCTTTTCTTTTAATTTTGAGCCGAAATATACAACGAATATACAAAATTTACAAAAATCTAACTCTTTTGACCAAATATACCAACTTTTTTCCTTGTAATATTCCCTTATTCAAAGCAATACTATGATGTTTTTATAATTTAAAAATCTTCTACTGATAGTAACATAATGTTTAACAAGCAGAGAGACTTAGTGGAGATCGAATAACGGTAGTTTTATTGTGTTGAAATTGCTTTCAGACTTTAAGCAAATAACTTATTTCACTTAAGAAAAGAAGCCAATGACTCTGGACAAAAACGATTAATAAAATTTATTGGTGTTTGAAACTCGTCGCGTCCGTTACCGCGAACCTTAAATTTTAAATAAAGTCGTAGAGATTGCACAAGATTAAAATTTTATAGATGGCAAAAACGGCAAAAGAAACATGAAAAGCAATAACAACGAAATATAGAGAGAAAATGAAAGAAAACGCAAGAGTACCGAAAAAGATTATCGCAAAAAATGAAAAGTGATAGCAATTTATTAGAAAAGAAGAAAGAAAAGGACCGTGTTAGGCAGCAAGTTTTGCGGCAAAAAAAGAGCGTAAATAATATTGATAGTTTGAATTGCGAAATTTACAGCTGTAAGCAAACGATGGGAAAAGCAATAAAAAAAGTTGAGCGTGCGTTACCTAAAAACCTGAATAGAAAAATAGCTATCCTCAAATGTTTATGCAATAAATATCTTAGGCCAATAGAAACGATGGATGAAAATACTACCAAGTCATCAAAAAGCCTGATGCGTGAAAAATTAATTGAAAAATTCTTTTTGCAAGATGGAATCAGCGTTCAAGCTCCTGGGAGAAAGAATACAATGCTAATCAATGGGAAAGTAGTCTCAAAACGTTTTATTCTTATGACCTTAACAGAAGCATATCAACTCTTCAAAGCCGAATATACCGAGGAAAAAGTCTGTAAAACTATTTTTATTCGTTCTAAGCCAACTTATGTACATTCAGTTAATCAATAATTTACGACACAATATTTGTATCTATAAATACCATGCAAATTTTATTTTTTTACTAGAAGGCTGTGCAAAGATTATACCGCAGATTCCTGCCAAAGTTGATTTATTTCTTACATCAGTTTGCTGCGACGTTATGAATGAAAAGTGCATGGCTAATACTTGTGACAGCTGTGTACGCGATATTAAAGAGGATCTAGTTCCAATACAGTTTATTAATCAATTTGATACGCAAATCAAATGGAAACAGTGGAGAAAAGTAGACGATCGCATAACTTTTAACTACACTATTGGTCCTTTAAGCGACTTAATTCATGATGTAGAGATTCAGCAGCTAATGAAATTGTTATTCAAGTTGATTTTGCTGAAAATTACCGCTTGACATGCCAAAACGAAATTCAAGTTATAACCAAGTAACAGTGTTTACATGCGTAGCTTGGGTTCTTGGTGAGGCCAAGTCCTATGCTGTTATCAGTGATAGATTGACTCACAGTAAATTCGACGTTTACTGCTTTATTTCCAAAATTATCAATATCTTACAAAACCAGTACAAAGGAGTTACCAGCATTTATATTTTCTCTGATGGAAGCACTTCCCAATTCAAAAATAAATTTATTCTTTCTATTATTTCAAAACTTGCAGCTGAATTTCATTGTGGAATCTTAGAGTGGAATTTTTTCGCCACTTCACATGGCAAAGGTGCTGTAGACGGAATAGGTGCCGTAGTTAAACGAAAAGCCTGGCAAATCGTTAAAGCAAGAAATATCATTCTCGGTGATGCCTTATGCTTCTATGAATGTGCTAAGAACAACATTGATGGAGTTAAAATTTTGTATATCTCTGGAACACAAATTGATAGTTTTTCTAATCAACTGTCAGAGTTATGGCAAAATGTTCCAAATATCAAAGGAGTTAAAAGTATGCATTGGTTTTCATATTTCGACAGTAAATGTATTGAAGTTGCTCGGACAGCCTATTCATTAAAGAAAATAATTAAAATAGACCATCCTAAAAACTAATAACTTTCTTCTTAATTTTTTAAGTCGTTTTTACTGTAATATTACTTGAGTTTTTATTTTCAATAAAATTGAAGTGTTATAATGAAAAAAATTCTATTTCCTAGCTCATGGAAAATTTTGTCGCGTCCGCTATGTCGCGTCCGTATTTCTTCTATACTCAATTAAAACAACGAAGAGAAAATTATCATATTTCATAAACCTACGAATAACAGTCATCTATTCGCATTTATTAACATATATATTGTATATATATAAAAATCCTTAATTTGCTGAATTTTGTATATTTCTGAATGCGCCTCAAAAAAACTTCTATTTTTTGTCGCGTCCGTATCACTTTATAATTGCTCATAACTACGTACTTATTTGTAAAAGATCTTTACCGTATATATTAAAATCTAGCACTCCGTCAGCCCTTTAAAACAATATCAATATATAATATATAAAGTTTTACTTTGTCTTCATTGTTTTGGATGCACTTAAAAGCGTACAAATGTCGCGTCCGTTACTGTGAAAATGCCCATCGGGCATCCTCTTGAGGCCTTGATAGACTTTATTCTTCTTCTAATTCTGTACTGCTCGTTCTGGATTCCAGCATCGATACAGTCAATCGTCTGATAGGTTTGCTTACGTCCTTTTAAGATGGGGCATTGCTGATTGGCTCATAGGATGTTTTATCGAAGGTTTAAAGTGCGATTTTTTTTTATTCAATAGATTTTTCAATAATACTTACAAGACTGTGTATTGCAGTCTCAGTAGATTTGCCTTGTTGTTAGGCAAATTGAAGTTGGTGAAGTGGGAAATTAACTAAGTTGTTCTCACTTAAGTGCTGATCGAAGATTTTTTCCATTGTTTTGAGGAAAAATGAGCTCAGGCTAATCGGTCTGTATGACTTAGGCTATTATTCGGAAATTGAATAAATACAACCTTTACCTCACCCCATTTCGTAGGTATATATCCCATTGGGTCCAGGAGATTTGTATGGGCTAAATGTAGATATAGCAAATTGTACCCAACATTGGGGATTCAGCTTCAATTGGTAATCAGCACATGAATTCTTTCAAATGGCGTATTGCTTCGTTTTCACCTTTACCGGGAATAATTATGTCATCAACGTATGCCAGCGCTTTTCCTTTGCGTGTAAAAACCTGCATTGATGTGGCATTGCGAAACTGCTGGTGAATTGGTTAGTCTTAAAGGGACCTTGCAAAACTGGAATTGACCGCTGTGCGTCACAAACGCTTTAAATTTTCGCCTGGCCTGAGCCACGGGAACATGGAAGAACCCATTTTCTAAATCACTCGTTCTAAATATGCTTGCATCTTGCAGTCTCTCTAGTTGATCTTCTATAATAGGCAACGGGAAATTGTCTTTGATTATTACTTTATTGAGTCGCTTGTAATAGTTACAAAGTCAGGTACGCCTAGACTTACGGGTAGAATTTTTGGCTAGAAATTATGACTCACTTAGTTCAATAATGCCGCCTTTCAGCTGTTCATCAACTTTACCGTCTACGATAAATCTTTCAGTAAAGGGAGCCTACACAGTCTGGAACATATCGGGTTTTTCTCTGTTAAAATATTGTCCATAACAACCTTCGTGTACTTTTGTCCATTGTGCTCTTAATTATTGATCATTTCAAATACTTTGGCTTTTGCATTTACACTTGCTGACACGTCAATGTTCAGACATTTATTTTCATCTATAACGTCTATTTTCAAAAAGGAAAAGTCTTTGTCTCAATTTAAGTTTCAAATGAAAAAGGTTACCGCCTTTTAAACGTATCCATGCTTGTTGCAATATTTTGACGCCCTGTAACAACTCCATCCATTCAATAGTTTAGAATTACTAAAAAGTTCATTTCAAAATAATCGTCATCAATTCTCACAGTTTCTTTGAAACTACCAATCGGGTTTTATTTATTTACATTTGACCAACACACACTAATTGAATTTGTGCCTCAAGCAGTTTTGGTTTATTTAAATTTGAATATATTTTTTGTAACCAAATAAAATTTACTTTCAGTGTCTAATAAGGCGATGAATTTCTTTCCCCTTATTTCAATACTTTGGTTCAAATAATCGCCTTTTGTACTTATATAACTAACATTAGTTTTTCTATCTTTTTTAAGACTACAGTTATTCGCTATGTGTCTAAATTTATTATACTTAAAGCAGTTGCGGCCTGACGCTTTGTTTTCGCAATTGCTTGATACATGGTATATTCTACCACATTTAAAACAAATAAATTCTTTATTTCCTTTCTTCATTACGGCCTTCTTGTCACTCATCTAGTCCTTAAGCTCATTATTCTTGCTATAAATTGTTTAATAGCATTTCAATTTATTAACTATTATTGGATGCACTGATCACTCTTTAATTTCCTTTCAGGAAATTGTTTGTGAAGCGTTGCGCTATTTGTTGTCGTTTTAAATTCGCTAAGCAAAGCAGATTTCAGTTTATTCCACGAAACTATACCTCTCTCGCTCGACACAAACGATTTTGCAATCTCTTTGAGTTATTCTTTCATATAAAACTAGCAAACCCGGCCCACTTCGCTGGGCACACTAAAATAGAATAGATATGGTTTAGAACAGAAAAGATATGGTTTTCATATTATTTATTTCTTTATTCTTTATTCAAGCGCTTTGGCATAAACAAAATTTTTTGTTTTTCTATTTGTTTTTGAGTAAATATATGTATAATGTTGTTGGCTTCCCAACACGTGAACAGCCAACGTATAGTTAACCATGGGTGAATACTGGTTCTTCTAAATTCATCCCGCATATTTCTAAAGTTTGCCCTTGTTATTTATTGATAGTTATTGCAAATGCTAAACGAATGGGCAGTTGCAAACGCTTGAATTCAAATGGCAATTCAGGTGGAATCATTGGAATTCTTGGTATTAGAACGTCTTCATTCTTGAATTTACCAATTAAAATAGTTGCTTGGATAACATTATTCATCAATCGTTTGACTACTTCATTTTGTTCTTGACGTTCTTCTGATGTCGCGTTATTCCGGGCATTTCTCATGCGCCTATTATAATTTGTCGAACGACCAATAAGATTACGTGATTGCCTTGGCATTTGTACTGTAATAAACATGATTGTAATTATGGTATTCTGAGATTTTAAAACTTTTTTTTTTTCAATTTCGTGGATTATACTTTCGATGCATATGTGTTTAAAAGTCCAAGTCTACATGGTCAGGACTATTTTATTTTGTTGTGATTAAAATCATCACTTAAATCATCTCTTTTCTTCTGAAAATTGTTGACAATTTGCATGATAAGACTATTAATTTCTTAATCAAAGTTACGTATTTTTCGTGCTTTTCTTTTGCATCCTTTAACTATTTCTTTTGTTTTTTCATTTTTTTTTACCATTTTTTCACTCATGGTGTATCGTAGCTTATCGCATATGAAGCGAAAAAATAAATCCACAAAACATAATTTCATTTGAACATTCGGATTTCACATTAAATTCTCAAATTTCGTAAGATTCACTGTTCCAAAATCCACTCCAAAAAAATTCACAAAAAATGTTTACTCTTTGCACTTACGTCTTCTTCTTATGGCGTCCAAATCAGAAATAAATATTGACACATTGTAACTCACACTGTCAACTTGACAGTTCAGTTCCGCCCCAAGCGTTAAAAAAGTAAACGACATTATGGCTGGTTCAAAAGAACGCTGTACGCGTTGCCGGTGTTCGGAATTACAACCAAACTTTACGAAACCCATTTTCAATAATTACTTAACAATGTGTGTAAGTTTGGTTTAATTCGGTGCAAAGACACGGCGGGTCCACGTTTTGGTATATATTTCGAGACCCTAGTCATCAATAGGCTTTCATTTGATACCCATATTGTACATACACAACCAAAGGTTACCCGGGTCCACGTTTTGACCTATATCTCGAGACTCCAGTCACGGAGCGGCATGAAAAATACTCTGTATTAAAGCATTCACCAACAGCTTCCATTTGCTACCCATATTGTACAAACACATCCAAGGGTTACCCGGGTCCACGTTTTGGCCTATTTCTCGAGACCCTGGTATCCGATTCTTAAAATTCCTTCTCCACATGTGTCTCTTCAATGTGGCAAAGTTTGGTTAAAATCGGTTGAGCCATTCTCCGTAAAGTTCATCACAACGCGAAAAACGGCTGAATTTTTATATATCTATACTAATATTATAAAGAGGAAAACTTTGTTTGTTTGTTTGTTTGTTTGTTTGTTTGTTTGTTTGTAACGAATAGGCTCAAAAACTACTGGACCGATTTCAAAAATTCTTTCACCATTCGAAAACTACATTATCCAAGAGTAACATGGATTACATTATATTTTGGGAAAAGATAGGGTTCCGTAAGATATTTAGATTTTTCGGACACAAACCGAAAAAAATCTTATATATAAAATAAAGTCAACTTTTTGTGTGTGTTCGCTAACCGGCCGTGTCTGCACCGAATTAAACCAAACTTACACACAATGTTAAGAAGGTATTGAAGATGGTTTCCGTATAGTTTGGATACCTATTGGTGGATAGGGCTCGAGATATAGGTCAAAACGTGGACCCGGGTAACCTTCGGATGTGTATCTATACTAATATTATAAAGAGGAAAACTTTGTTTGTTTGTTTGTTTGTTTGTAACGAATAGGCTCAAAAACTACTGGACCGATTTCAAAAATTCTTTCACCATTCGAAAACTACATTATCCAAGAGTAACATGGATTACATTATATTTTGGGAAAAGATAGGGTTCCGTAAGATATTTAGATTTTTCGGACACAAACCGAAAAAAATCTTATATATAAAATAAAGTCAACTTTTTGTGTGTGTTCGCTAACCGGCCGTGTCTGCACCGAATTAAACCAAACTTACACACAATGTTAAGAAGGTATTGAAGATGGTTTCCGTATAGTTTGGATACCTATTGGTGGATAGGGCTCGAGATATAGGTCAAAACGTGGACCCGGGTAACCTTCGGATGTGTATGTACAATATGGGTATCAAATGGAAGCTGTTGGTGAATGCTTTAGTACAGAGTATTTTTCATTCCGCTCCGTGACTGGGGTCTCGAGATATAGGTCAAAACGTGGACCCGGGTAACCTTTGGTTGTGTATGTACAATATGGGTATCAAATGAAAGCTGTTGATAAGTGCTTTAATACGGGGTAATTTTCATACCTATTGATGACTAGGGTCTGGAAATATATGCCAAAACGTGGACCCGCCGTGTCTTTGCACCGAATTAAACCAAACTTACACACATTGTTAAGGAGGTATTGAAGATGGTTTCCGTATAGTTTGGATACCTATTGGTAGATAGGGTCTCGAGATATAGGTCAAAACGTGGACCCGGGTAACCTTCGGATGTGTATGTACAATACGGGTATCAAATGGAATCTGTTGGTGAATGCTTTAGTACAGAGTATTTTTCATTCCGCTCCGTGACTGGGGTCTCGAGATATAGGTCAAAACGTGGACCCGGGTAACCTTTGGTTGTGTATGTACAATATGGGTATCAAATGAAAGCTGTTGATAAGTGCTTTAATACGGGGTAATTTTCATACCTATTGATGACTAGGGTCTGGAAATATATGCCAAAACGTGGACCCGCCGTGTCTTTGCACCGAATTAAACCAAACTTACACACATTGTTAAGGAGGTATTGAAGATGGTTTCCGTATAGTTTGGATACCTATTGGTAGATAGGGTCTCGAGATATAGGTCAAAACGTGGACCCGGGTAACCTTCGGATGTGTATGTACAATATGGGTATCAAATGGAAGCTGTTGGTGAATGCTTTAGTTCAGAGTATTTCCATCCGCTCCGTGACTAGGGTCTCGAGATAGAGACCAAAACGTGGACCCTAGAATGTGTTTGTACAATATGGATATCAAATGAAAGCTGTTGATAAGTGCTTTAATACGGGGTAATTTTCATACCTATTGATGACTAGGGTCTCGAAATATATGCCAAAACGTGGACCCGCCGTGTCTTTGAACCTAATTAAACCAAACTTACACACATTGTTAAGTAGGTATTGAAGATGATTTCCGTACAATTTGAATACCTATTGGTAGATCGGGTCTCGAGATAGAGGTCAAAATGTGGACCCGGGTAACCTTCGGACGTGTATGTACAATATGGGTATCAAATGGAATCTGTTGGTGAATGCTTTAGTTCAGAGTATTTTTCATGCCGCTCCGTGACTAGGGTCTCGAGATAGAGACCAAAACGTGGAGCCTAGAATGTGTTTGTACAATATGGATATCAAATTGAAGCTGTTGGTGAATGCCTTAGTACAGAGTATTTTTCATGCCGCTCCGTGACTGGGGTCTCGAGATATAGGTCAAAACGTGGACCCGGGTAACCTTTGCTTGTGTATGTACAATATGGGTATCAAATGAAAGCTGTTGATAAGTGCTTTAATACTGGGTAATTTTCATACCTATTGATGACTAGGGTCTCGAAATATATGCCAAAACGTGGACCCGCCGTGTCTTTGCACCGAATTAAACCAAACTTAGGCACATTGTTAAGTAAGTATTGAAAATGGGTTTCGTAAAGTTTGGTTGTAATTCGGAGCAGTGGCAACGGGTACAGCGTTCTTTTGAGCCAGCCATAATGTCGCTTACTTTTTTAACGCTTGGGGCGGAACTGAACTGTCAAATTGACAGTGTGAGTTACAATGTGTCAATATTTCTTTCTGATTTGGATGCCATAAGGAAAAAACGTAAGTGCTACATGTAAAAATTGTTTGTGAATTTTTTTGGAGTGGATTTGGAACAGTGAATAATTTGTTACGAAATTTGAGAATTTAATGTGAAATCCGAATGAAATTATGTGTTCGTGGAAAAAACAATTTTTTCGTTTTTTTTTTTTGAAAAATATAAATGGATAATGGTTAAAAAAGCTCCAATGCTTAATAAAACATATAAATTGAAACGAAAAATTCATGGAGGATCAGGAAAAAAGACGATTGTTTATTCATATGCGTTGATTTGAAATTTAAAAACAACCTTCTTTTTTCCTGATTTTCAATTTATCTATACTAATATTATAAAGAGGAAAACTTTGTTTGTTTGTTTGTTTGTTTGTTTGTTTGTTTGTTTGTTTGTAACGAATAGGCTCAAAAACTACTGGACCGATTTCAAAAATTCTTTCACCATTCGAAAACTACATTATCCAAGAGTAACATGGATTACATTATATTTTGGGAAAAGATAGGGTTCCGTAAGATATTTAGATTTTTCGGACACAAACCGAAAAAAATCTTATATATAAAATAAAGTCAACTTTTTGTGTGTGTTCGCTAACCGGCCGTGTCTGCACCGAATTAAACCAAACTTACACACAATGTTAAGAAGGTATTGAAGATGGTTTCCGTATAGTTTGGATACCTATTGGTGGATAGGGCTCGAGATATAGGTCAAAACGTGGACCCGGGTAACCTTCGGATGTGTATGTACAATATGGGTATCAAATGGAAGCTGTTGGTGAATGCTTTAGTACAGAGTATTTTTCATTCCGCTCCGTGACTGGGGTCTCGAGATATAGGTCAAAACGTGGACCCGGGTAACCTTTGGTTGTGTATGTACAATATGGGTATCAAATGAAAGCTGTTGATAAGTGCTTTAATACGGGGTAATTTTCATACCTATTGATGACTAGGGTCTGGAAATATATGCCAAAACGTGGACTCGCCGTGTCTTTGCACCGAATTAAACCAAACTTACACACATTGTTAAGGAGGTATTGAAGATGGTTTCCGTATAGTTTGGATACCTATTGGTAGATAGGGTCTCGAGATATAGGTCAAAACGTGGACCCGGGTAACCTTCGGATGTGTATGTACAATATGGGTATCAAATGGAATCTGTTGGTGAATGCTTTAGTACAGAGTATTTTTCATTCCGCTCCGTGACTGGGGTCTCGAGATATAGGTCAAAACGTGGACCCGGGTAACCTTTGGTTGTGTATGTACAATATGGGTATCAAATGAAAGCTGTTGATAAGTGCTTTAATACGGGGTAATTTTCATACCTATTGATGACTAGGGTCTGGAAATATATGCCAAAACGTGGACCCGTCGTGTCTTTGCACCGAATTAAACCAAACTTAGGGTGCGTGCATGTCAGAGCTGTGATAAGCGATAAGAGCGTCGATAAGAGCGAAGCGTAGAAAATTAATGCATGTATTTTAATAGAAGTGTGCATGTCGGAGCAGCGCGCTAACTCACTCTTCGCTCGCTATCATCGATAAGAGCGTAGAAATTGTAGGCTAGTAATTTCTTCGCTATTATCGATGATGGACACAGAAGATTTTATAAGTGCAGTATTTTTAAAAACTGCAATTTGGGATCAAAAAGATTCAAATCACCACAACAGGTTCATTTTGGATAAATTGTGGCAAAGTATTGCAGTTGACACATGAACTGGTTAATAAATCAATACCTATTCATATTCAATGTAACACTGAAAACACCACGGCTAGATGTGATGACAGTGCACAAAACAATGAATATCCGATTTAGATTCACAATATTCTAAATGTTTAAAATATTTCATTTTTTTTTGTTATTTTCTCCAATAAAATTATTCGTACTTATGTACCTTATTGTAAGCATGAATCGCTCCTCTTGCAAGATTGGTCTGTTGTGGCAGTTTTGCCAATTATGCTGCAGTCGATCCGAAATTTTAGACAGAATATAATCGAATGTATCGCTTGTCATTCTCATATATTCGAAAAACTTTTTTGGATCCTGTCTCAAACTATTATAGAGATGGTGAAATTCTCCGAGTTCTAGTCTTGCTTGGTTTAGAGGATGCGCCGAAAACTGACGTTTTTCCCTTACAGTATTATGTAGATGATAATATGCAGCAGTGGGCGTCAACAACAACATATTTTCTTCCTCTGAATCACTCATTATTATAAATATTATAGCTCTTCACTTTTCAAAACTTAAATTGCAAACGCAACTAACGCTCTTATCGCAGCTCTGTTATATACACCACACAAAACTAAAGCTCGACGCTATGCTTTTGTCGCTGCTCTTATCGACGCTCTTATCGCTTATCACATCTCCGACATGCACGCACCCTTACACACATTGTTAAGGAGGTATTGAAGATGGTTTCCGTATAGTTTGGATACCTATTGGTAGATAGGGTCTCGAGATATAGGTCAAAACGTGGACCCGGGTAACCTTCGGATGTGTATGTACAATATGGGTATCAAATGGAAGCTGTTGGTGAATGCTTTAGTTCAGAGTATTTCCATCCGCTCCGTGACTAGGGTCTCGAGATAGAGACCAAAACGTGGACCCTAGAATGTGTTTGTACAATATGGATATCAAATGAAAGCTGTTGATAAGTGCTTTAATACGGGGTAATTTTCATACCTATTGATGACTAGGGTCTCGAAATATATGCCAAAACGTGGACCCGCCGTGTCTTTGAACCTAATTAAACCAAACTTACACACATTGTTAAGTAGGTATTGAAGATGATTTCCGTACAATTTGAATACCTATTGGTAGATAGGGTCTCGAGATATAGGTCAAAATGTGGACCCGGGTAACCTTCGGACGTGTATGTACAATATGGGTATCAAATGGAATCTGTTGGTGAATGCTTTAGTTCAGAGTATTTTTCATGCCGCTCCGTGACTAGGGTCTCGAGATAGAGACCAAAACGTGGAGCCTAGAATGTGTTTGTACAATATGGATATCAAATTGAAGCTGTTGGTGAATGCCTTAGTACAGAGTATTTTTCATGCCGCTCCGTGACTGGGGTCTCGAGATATAGGTCAAAACGTGGACCCGGGTAACCTTTGCTTGTGTACAATATGGGTATCAAATGGAAGCTGTTGGTGAATGCTTTAGTACAGAGTATTTTTCATTCCGCTCCGTGACTGGGGTCTCGAGATATAGGTCAAAACGTGGACCCGGGTAACCTTTGGTTGTGTATGTACAATATGGGTATCAAATGAAAGCTGTTGATAAGTGCTTTAATACGGGGTAATTTTCATACCTATTGATGACTAGGGTCTGGAAATATATGCCAAAACGTGGACCCGCCGTGTCTTTGCACCGAATTAAACCAAACTTACACACATTGTTAAGGAGGTATTGAAGATGGTTTCCGTATAGTTTGGATACCTATTGGTAGATAGGGTCTCGAGATATAGGTCAAAACGTGGACCCGGGTAACCTTCGGATGTGTATGTACAATATGGGTATCAAATGGAATCTGTTGGTGAATGCTTTAGTACAGAGTATTTTTCATTCCGCTCCGTGACTGGGGTCTCGAGATATAGGTCAAAACGTGGACCCGGGTAACCTTTGGTTGTGTATGTACAATATGGGTATCAAATGAAAGCTGTTGATAAGTGCTTTAATACGGGGTAATTTTCATACCTATTGATGACTAGGGTCTGGAAATATATGCCAAAACGTGGACCCGCCGTGTCTTTGCACCGAATTAAACCAAACTTACACACATTGTTAAGGAGGTATTGAAGATGGTTTCCGTATAGTTTGGATACCTATTGGTAGATAGGGTCTCGAGATATAGGTCAAAACGTGGACCCGGGTAACCTTCGGATGTGTATGTACAATATGGGTATCAAATGGAAGCTGTTGGTGAATGCTTTAGTTCAGAGTATTTCCATCCGCTCCGTGACTGGGGTCTCGAGATAGAGACCAAAACGTGGACCCTAGAATGTGTTTGTACAATATGGATATCAAATGAAATCTGTTGATAAGTGCTTTAATACGGGGTAATTTTCATACCTATTGATGACTAGGGTCTCGAAATATATGCCAAAACGTGGACCCGCCGTGTCTTTGAACCTAATTAAACCAAACTTACACACATTGTTAAGTAGGTATTGAAGATGATTTCCGTACAATTTGAATACCTATTGGTAGATAGGGTCTCGAGATATAGGTCAAAATGTGGACCCGGGTAACCTTCGGACGTGTATGTACAATATGGGTATCAAATGGAATCTGTTGGTGAATGCTTTAGTTCAGAGTATTTTTCATGCCGCTCCGTGACTAGGGTCTCGAGATAGAGACCAAAACGTGGAGCCTAGAATGTGTTTGTACAATATGGATATCAAATTGAAGCTGTTGGTGAATGCCTTAGTACAGAGTATTTTTCATGCCGCTCCGTGACTGGGGTCTCGAGATATAGGTCAAAACGTGGACCCGGGTAACCTTTGCTTGTGTATGTACAATATGGGTATCAAATGAAAGCTGTTGATAAGTGCTTTAATACGGGGTAATTTTCATACCTATTGATGACTAGGGTCTCGAAATATATGCCAAAACGTGGACCCGCCGTGTCTTTGCACCGAATTAAACCAAACTTAGGCACATTGTTAAGTAAGTATTGAAAATGGGTTTCGTAAAGTTTGGTTGTAATTCGGAGCAGTGGCAACGGGTACAGCGTTCTTTTGAGCCAGCCATAATGTCGCTTACTTTTTTAACGCTTGGGGCGGAACTGAACTGTCAAATTGACAGTGTGAGTTACAATGTGTCAATATTTCTTTCTGATTTGGATGCCATAAGGAAAAAACGTAAGTGCTACATGTAAAAATTGTTTGTGAATTTTTTTGGAGTGGATTTGGAACAGTGAATAATTTCTTACGAAATTTGAGAATTTAATGTGAAATCCGAATGAAATTATGTGTTCGTGGAAAAAACAATTTTTTCGTTTTTTTTGAAAAATATAAATGGATAATGGTTAAAAAAGCTCCAATGCTTAATAAAACATATAAATTGAAACGAAAAATTCATGGAGGATCAGGAAAAAAGACGATTGTTTATTCATATGCGTTGATTTGAAATTTAAAAACAATCTTCTTTTTTCCTGATTTTCAATTTATCTATACTAATATTATAAAGAGGAAAACTTTGTTTGTTTGTTTGTTTGTTTGTTTGTTTGTTTGTTTGTTTGTTTGTTTGTAACGAATAGGCTCAAAAACTACTGGACCGATTTCAAAAATTCTTTCACCATTCGAAAACTACATTATCCAAGAGTAACATGGATTACATTATATTTTGGGAAAAGATAGGGTTCCGTAAGATATTTAGATTTTTCGGACACAAACCGAAAAAAATCTTATATATAAAATAAAGTCAACTTTTTGTGTGTGTTCGCTAACCGGCCGTGTCTGCACCGAATTAAACCAAACTTACACACAATGTTAAGAAGGTATTGAAGATGGTTTCCGTATAGTTTGGATACCTATTGGTGGATAGGGCTCGAGATATAGGTCAAAACGTGGACCCGGGTAACCTTCGGATGTGTATGTACAATATGGGTATCAAATGGAAGCTGTTGGTGAATGCTTTAGTACAGA